>JARHVA010003700.1:332500-377500 GCA_037957365.1 Torreya grandis | reverse complement strand
TCCAATGTTGCCTTCTCCTCAAATATCTTCTCTATAATTCCCTATTTGATCTTGGAGACCTTTTCCCTCATATGATTCGAAAGACCTTTTGTACCATCACCTAAGAGAATCAGACATGCGCTTTTCTAGCCTTGAACCTATATGGTTATTTTCTTGATAGGGGTGAAATTAGGGGAACCAGGCAGGGGGTTTCTATAAATTTTAGAAACCACTCAATAGGGATCTAGTTTAGCTTTGTGGATTGGATAAAGGATTGAATATTCAAGTCTATCTACTTGTGTAGGGAATTCCACTCTTATATAAGGCTAGACAAGGTCAGAATGGCCTCCTACACCTTGTTGTTGAAGTTTTAAATCTTTTCCTTGTTTTTTTTCAACTCATAAAATAAAAGTATTCTTTCCTTCTTAGTGGCCTTCATAAAAGTCCCCTCATCTAGGAAGATCAACTTGGGTTTGGGAATAAAAAGCTTAAGTGGAAGATATCTGGTACAAGTTTTAGTCATTCTAGCTTGGGGAGTGATAATAGATGGGTGGTAGGACCTCAAGGTGGGGTCCTCCTCCAAAGAGTCCTATTGAGAGTCATTAGTAGAGGATCCCTCTAGGGGAAGTAATAGAATAAGCCCTAGATGTAGAATGGGGTTGGACTCATTGACTTGGTGGGCCAACATAGTGAATTCAGGTGACTTTAGTAGATATAATAATATGATGATATTATAACCTATAAAGTGGTTTAATAATATAAAATTATGAGAAAATATTAGGGTATACTTACCCTCTAAGGTCATGTATCTTATTACCTAGAGGCATATCTCTTGATAATATCATGAAAGGTCCACCCAGGGGAAACCCTTCTTATATTTTTCATGAACTCATTCATATGAAAAAATCACTAAAGAAGCTCTTGATTCTTACTCTAATCCTTGAAGGATTTTTCCCCTTCATTGGACATGCCAGTGGCCTCCCTTATTAAGTCCTCTATGACTGTGATCTTTATGCCCTATATCACCACCATGCATTTGTTCCATTTAGTGATGAAGTCCCATGTCACATTAGCCTTGTGATTAGTAAATCACACCATTATCTCTATAAGACCCCACCCCCCCACCTTATCTTTTTTACATACCTTCTTTTGTTCTCGCAAATTAAAACATGAGATAGGCTCTAGCTTTTCTCTATCTCCCCCCATTGGTATAAATGAATATATGGTTCTAGAGAGAATAGGTTTGAAAAATATGAATTAGGATTGGGATACCCATTGTCTTCATCATATGAAAATTGAACCACCTTATATCTTCATAATGGAAAATCATCATTTTTAAATTCCATCTCTTGATAGGAATATTTCATGTGTTTGATGGTATGAAAATGAATTTAACCTATTGTACTTTCATCCCATATAGAAATTAGGACATTACTGGGGGCATGACCTCCATTATGCCAATTGATAGTGATATGAACATATTGATGTTTTTTGAAAAGGGAAATTATTTTGATCATGATTATTATGCTCTAAATTATGCTGAGTATTTATAGTGAAGCACTAATAAACTATCTATTGGTTTAGGTAGTTTGGAATATATTTTCATTGCACATGATCAACCAAAGATCTCATGAACTAAATAACCATCTAGGATACTTACTCCCATTAATCTTGGTAGTGAGGAGGATCCTAAATTTATTTATTTAGATATTTATTATATTTTTAATTAAAGATTTAAATTTATTAAACTTTTTAAAGAGTCTATAGATATATTTTATTGGTATTACAAATCCCTAAAGGGTTATGATAATAAGATTGTTAGAGATGATATACCTATTAATCCAGTTATAAATCATGTTAGATAAAATTTTATAATAATTTCACCCTTGTTGTAAGACACCATCAATAATGAGTTTGATAATATGTTATATGGTGGTGTTATTTTTCCTATGAGGCATTTATATTTCAAAAAACAAAAATCCTATTAGGAATAAAAATAATGATATCTATACTTGTGTATATTTTAGAGATTTAAATAGAGATAGTGTTAAATAAAGCTTTGATTTTACTAATATATATTAGATTTTAAAATAGGTTATAGGGTATGAAATTATGTCACTTCTTGATGTATTCTATGGTTATAATCACATATTTATGAATATAAATGACAGACACAAAACTATATTTACTACTCACATAGGAACATTTGATTATAATAGGATGACCTTTGGTTTAATGAATGATAGATCCACCTTTTAGAGAGTTATGAATGTATATTTTAATTAAATATTTAGAATAATTATGAATGTTTACCTTGATGATCTTGGCATGCATTCAAAGAAGATAAATAAAAATATTTGACCATCTGATGAAATCTTCACTAGATGTAGAAAATGTTGTAGTTTTCTCAAATCTAGGAAATTTATTTTTGGAGTTACTAAATGAAAATTATTAGGTAATATTATTTTAAAATATGGCATTTAAATTGACCCTGAATGCATAAAATCTATCAAGGATTTACCACCTCTAAAAAACCAATCTTGTTTTATATTTTTTTTGAGAAAATAAATTTTGTGCATAAGTTCATTCTGATATTGCTAAAAAAAATAATCCCTTTAATATTTTACTTAATAAAAATCATACTTATTTATGGGATGAAGGTTCAAATTAAACATTTTAATGAAAAAAAGCCATTAAAAGTGCTCTTGTGCTTTTTAAAACTTGATCTAAATAGACCTTTAATTTTGTATATAAATGTATCATCAAAAGACATAGGTGTTGTTATCACTCATCATTATCATGATTATGAGGAAAGAAATAATGTCTACATGAGTCAAGTTTTAAAATATGTTAAAATAAGATACCCCTCGATTAAAAAAAATGTTCTTTCATTAATCTCATATTTGAAATTTTTTGTATATAGTTTACTAGGAAAAAAATATGTTGTCCATGTAAATGTTCCTAGTTTATCTTATCTTTTCAAGAGACTATCCATTTAGAGTAAATTAGAAAAGTGGATTTTCAAAATTCAAGAATTTTATCTTGAATTTGAAACTTAAATGACTATCAATATAATTGAATTAGCTAAACATTTATCTAAATATGAAACCTATAGCATAATTGTCTTATTTATTTTATTTGATGATAATATTCATGTTGAAACTCATTTACAAAACATGAAAGTTTTTGAATTAAATAGTTTAAAATAATACTTGAAATGCATGAATAGGATTATTTATTTTTAATGGATGATTAGTACCATGACCTAATACATTAGATAAATGAAAAAAATGTTCAATTAGGTTGCAACACTCAAAAATTTTATTTTTCTGAGAAAATCTATAGAAATAGAGATGGTGTGATATTATGATTCTTAACCAATAAATATACCCAAAAGTTATTAGGAGTTGAAACAAAGGTTCTTATAGTGGAGATTATAGAAAAAACTAATGTATATAAAATATAATGTGAAAATTATTATTGGCCTACATTATTTCAAGATGCCTATAAGTTAGTAATGTCATGTATGATGTGTCAAATTATCACTAGTAGAGATAGACTACTAGTTATGCCATTGAACCTTGTCATACCTTAAAAACATTTCACCAAATGGGGTTTTAATTTTTTTAAAACATACATCCTCCATATTAAAATAAAAATAGATACATTATATTTAATATTTATTACTTTACTAAATATCCTGAAGCTATAGCATTAAGAAGATATTCTACTTCTAAAGTAATTTTATTTTTTGAATTTTTTTTTCAAGGTTTGGTATTCCTTATCTGATAATATTTAAGAATGGTCATCACTTAATTTATAAAGAATATTTATAAATTTATGGCTGTTATTATATCATTTAAAGTATTTTCCTTAATAGAATGGATATGCCAAATATACTAACAAAAACATAATTTCAATTATGAAAAAATTAGTTCGTGAAAATAAAATAAATTGGCACATAAAAATATTCAAAGCTCTATGGGTTGACTATACAATGGTGAAAACTATAAAACACTATTCTCAATTCATGAAATATTATGGTTTATAAGATAATTTTCCTATTCAAATACAAAGTACTTTAGTTAGGACTACTCTTTAATATCTAATTGAAGATGCTAGTGCTCTAAAATAAAGACTTAATGACCTCTTACCCCTTGATGAAATTGAAACAAAAACCTTGTAAAAATTATAAATATATAAAGAAAAAATTGATAATTTTTTACAAAAATGTTTCCAAAAAGACTTTTAAGGTAGGTGGTTTACTATTTTATTAAGACAAAACCCATAAAGAACTAGGGTAACATCATAAAATCAATTTAAAATGACTTGAACCTTATAAAATAGTTATTGTTAATGGTATGAATGCATTTCATCTATAAAATTATGATGGAAATTATCTACATTATTAATTCAATGATCATCATTTCAATATTTTATTCAATTATCTACTTTTTTCTTTATTTGCTCATTTTCTTTGTTTCTTATTATTTCTTGTTTTTTTATCTTTTTTTTTTTTTTCTAATGTTTCATTTTTATTTCTATTTTGTGTCTATATTTTTAATTATAAAAATATGAAAAATTCATCATTATGATAATAAAGCATAAAAATTGTACATATAATTGTAAGTATGGATTATCAAAGTTTTTAATAGCTTAAGAAAATCACATGCATAAAATATACCTATAAAATGAAGAGCCCTAAAGTTTTACTACACATTGAAGAGATAATGGCAAGCTATGGATATCAAATTCAATCCTAGTAGAATGAAAATGGATTTGACCATTTTTGTAATTTATTTGAGGGTGAAGGCATTAGAACCATCAACATGAAAAGGAGATGGTAGTTAAGAGTGGTTAGATACTAAGGATTCGATAGAGGAAAGGAAAGGAATAAAGACAATGTTATTTTTTATAGTTTTATCCAGATCTAGAGATGTTGATATTTTAAATGATAGAAAGCCTAACCCAATGGAAAAAATATGGGTCATAGTAGGGTCCCCTGATTTGGTATAATCTTCATGGGTGAGAATATAGCTAACCAAAATAGAGGCTCTTTTACTTGTTATAGTTAAAAATGAAAAATGGTTCAAAAGTGAGGATAAGTATAGAGGTAAATAGTATATAAAATGGGGTGTAACCTATATATAAGGACTCCAATTACCATAATATGTAGATTTTGTTTCAATAAAATGGTTGTTTAAGCCCATAGCTATTACCAAAACCAACCCTTCAATCCTTTTTGATGATAAAGAGCTTGGAGTGATTTTAGAGAGGGAAGATTGGATCTCTACCAATGATATGATATATCAATTTAAAGGCTATTAGCCTAGCCTCATTGACCTTCATGATTGGATAAAAAACATTGGAAATGTATAGTGAAAGGTAATATTGAAATATACCCTTGTGCTAGATGCATTTCATTGTGATTTTTTATTCAGTTGAAGATAAAGATATTATTTTCAATGAGTATTTTTAGGCCTAGGAGAAAAAACACAACATGTTCCTTTCAAAACACTAACACAATCATTTCAATCCTCAATATGATCCTTTAACACTAAATGAGTTTAGATCCATTTTCCAATCTTACCTATTTAGTTTTGGGATAATACTATCTTTAAAGCCATAGTAAATTTAGATGGGGATTTTTGGCAAGTTGACTCAATCATAAAAGAAAGGGGACATTCTAATTTTCCAAATTTTGGTTAACCTTGATATATAAAAGGATCTCCCTACATAGGTGAACTTGAAATTTAAGGACATAACTTGGGTTCATCCTCTAGACTATGAAGTTTATTGTTTAGATGTCATAAATGTTTTCAAACTAGCCCTTAGGTTAATAACTATCTAAGTATAAAATTTTAAAAAGGAAATACTTGGTTGAAGGATGTTTGGATAGAACTTACCATATCTCAATCTAAAAATGAAATGAGGATGGGAGTTTAGTTTTGGATTTAGCTCTAAAAATGCTTGCAGAAGCTTTGTTCTAGTCAAAAATATTGGTGACCCTTGTGTGGAATCTTTAGATAGGGAGGATAATTTCTTCCCAAAGATTGATTTTGTATCAGATAAATTAGTATTTTGGTTATAAATAAGGATTTATGGCTTTTATTCCTATAAAAATAATCTAATAAAAAAATATATAAGGTGAATATTTGTCAGCTAGGGTCTTTTTATCAAACTATAAATCAACAGATGTACTTGAATTCTCCATTCCCATCTCGCCAGTTTCAAGGAAAAGGGTTGAGTGGATGGTTGTGAGAAATATAATAAATGGAATATGTATAAAGTATTTTTAATATTTGAATATGAATCTTAGATATCTAAATTAAAATTATATGGGAGGGTTATAGTTTGTGTTTGTTTAAGTGTTGGGTTGCATTAGTTTCATGACATTATTTCAACCTATCTCTTTGTTCCACTAGTAGGGGAGTTTAATTGGTCTTAAATTATTACATTTATCTCATTTTTAAAGGTTAGGTTCCATATTTAAAACCCATTTTAATCTTATTAATAAAATTTTATTAATACCTTGTAATTTTGGATTAATACTTTATAATCAAGCAAGTATTGAATTACTATTGTAATAAGTGTCACTTGTTTTTAAAATTGGTGTATTAGGTTATTATATTAGTTTCATCTATCTAAAACTTCCATATTTAATATTCTTATTCTTTGTGATAAAATTTATAAATGCACCATCCATTAAAATGCGAAATTTTTTTGTAAGGGGTTCACACATAGTTGTTAGGAAACGATTGATCTAGATTGCACTCCTAAATCTTTGAGATTCTCATTTTGATTACAATTCAATTTCACATGTGAAATTGGATAGAAATCTCACCATTCTTATATATAATTTTAGTACTCCTCATATAAAACTTATATTTTTTAAAATTGTCACATATGATGGATTGTGCCATAAAATTTAAAACTATGTGGCATGGGCTAGCTTATTTACATTCATTTAACAATTATTTCTTGTGTGTATGATTTGATATGACATAGTGACGTGTTTATTTATTTTTAACATTTGTAACATAATTCAAAGATAATAAATAGTACATAGTGTGAGTGATCTATTTATCTTAATAAAACATTTCTATGTATAAAAGGGTTCAAATGATATTTTCATAACATTCACAAAAGTTCAATATCAGGGAATAATATAGTTGTAAGACATTTGCATTTATTGTGAAAAATACTGTCGTGGTATTCCTTTGATAATGGTTGCTTCATAAGTATGAAATTTCATGTGTCAATTGTACACTTAATCTCTTGAACAAGTTTCACAATAAAATTGGAATTTTTAAATTTAGATTATGGCCTATAATTGGTATGCACATTAGTCTTTCAAGTTACACATTGAAAATGAGGTTTTATTTTAGCCACATGTAATAGTCATTTGATACACTTGCAATCTAAGTGCTTGTTTTCCATACTTGACATCAAGTTATTACATGTCTTCAAAGGTTACTCTTAACCTATATTGGCTAAGAAATCTGGCAACTCACTTGTATACAATTATTTTTTTGTAGTCTAGCTAAAATAGCATGTTAAATCATAACTTAGTTGTTCAATGAAATATATATAATTAGCATGTTAAATAATATGGTGATGTTTTTAATAGACATATTATCATTTTTTTGTCTTTTAGGAATTCATTTTTAATGCATATATATATATGTATATATGTGTATATATATATGTATATATATATGTATATATATATATATATATGTATATATATATGTGTATATATATGTGTATATATATATGTGTATATATATGTGTATATATATGTGTATATATATATGTATATGTATATATATATATGTATATGTATATATGTATATATATGTATATATATATATATTTGTGTGTGTGTGTGTGTGTATGTATATATGTATATATATATGTATATGTATATGTATACATATATGTATATATATATATGTATACATATGTATATACATGTATATATATATATATGTATATATATATATATATATATGTATATATATATATATATGTATGTATACATGTATATATATATGTATATATATATATATATATATGTATACATGTATATATATATGTATACATATATATATATACATATATATGTATATATATGTATATATATGTATATATATGTATATGTATATGTATATATATATATATATATATATATATATATATATATAGATATATATATATATAGATATATATATATGTATACATATATATATCTATATATATATATATATACATATACATATACATATACATATATATATATATATATATATATATATATATATATATATATATATATATAAAATTTTGATGTATAAGGAAATGTTTTCATTAAAGGTATGTTACATTGTTATTTTGGTTGGTGATAATATAAAGTTAGTAAAGAAGTGACATTTGTTAAAGTTGGATTTGTTAACTTATTTAGTGGATTCTAATGAATTGATTGACATTGTTTATTTACCATATTATCTATAGGTTTATATTTTCCGCCAAATGAGAGGATATGTTGGATGTATTTTCAATAATGTTTGTTGGGAAACATGTCCACCACAGAAGTGTCAGATATTGTATTTGCCTCTCATTTGACTCAATCTTATCTAGTGAAACTTGCACTATGTTGAATTTGTTTTCAAAAATATATAAGGTGGATTTATTGGAATCATTTGATTCAAGTTCACTTAGATTTATTGGAAGTTACATACATTTATTTTATGGAGTGTTATGTATATTAGAAAGGTGATATGGTTTCCCATTTTCATCTTTGTTGCATGCATGTTGTCCACTTGGAATACATTATTTTATTTTTTTAAAAGATAGATAGTTGGCATATACAAGTTTATCTAGAATCTTTGTTTATTTTGAAATGTTATCAATGAATTCAAATGTCTCATTTACATTCAGTAATGAAATAATTTATATTGGTTGCATGCAGTCAAGAATGTGTTTTAGTGTTTTTGGGTTTCAAACAAAGGCTTATCTTAGTTTTATAAATGGTTGCAAATGGTTATTGGGTTTTCATGCTCTTGTTTATGTATTATATAGTATTTATAGTTATATAAAAGTTGGTATATCTCTTATCTCATTATGACTATGTTTTAAGCTCAACTTTATGCATATTTAAGTAATGGAAGGTGTTTTCAGGGTTTGGTAAGTCCTTTTGCAATCATGGTTTTCTTTGATAGATGGATTTTTGGATTTTCATTATCATTATCAAAATTTTTATAACTATTTTTTTTTTGTATGGTGATGAAAGTATTCTTTTGGTTTTTATTGATGAACACATAAATTTTTCAAATGTTGGTTTCATGTATTGAAATATATTATTTGGTTTTGATGGTATTGTCCTTATTTATACTCATCCTTTTTCATGTGGTTTTAAAGGTATTAAAAAAATCTTAGTAATGGATTTTTAAGGACTTAGAGCTTGTGTTTGAAACCCTTATTTTTATCTTGCACCTACATACAATTCTCAAAGATTTTTTTTAGACTTAAATGATTTCTTGTCTTAGATACCCTTATTCTTGTTCCCAAACTTGAATGAAAACTTTGTTTTTCTTAATAATTTAATGTAGAATTATATGGTTATTAGGTAAGATGGTCCTTTCATTCGAAATGAGAATAAATGTTTCTAGACTTTTTTCATTAAAATTTGTAATATGATGATTATCAAATAGAAGTAGTGCTTGGGCATTTCAATACTTGAAATTTTTTGAAGTCATGGTAAATGGTTCTAGGTGTATATTGGGAAGGGATTTTTTGAGAAACTACCACATGTTTTTTTAATCTATTATCAAAGCTATATGGGTATTTAGGATGAGCAATATGGCATAAATATTGTTAGTTGTTTTATTTGAAAAGATTTAATTTTTTTAATGGATCTTGTATGAGTGAGTAGGTACCAATTAAATAAAGGGAGAACCATTGATATATTTGATTTCATATGGTGATTTTGATTGATAGTATTTTTATTATTGTGTTTAATTATGATGTTTATTTCTTCTATTAATAAAATTTACATGGGTTTTGTATGTTAATATTTTTAGTTATGCATTTATTCATAGTGGATTCTTGGTATTTTAAGAGAGATATATTTTTGGTATAGTGCTCAATTTTATTGGTTTATTCATCTAATTTTTGGTGACATTTTGATGATGTTGATAAATTTTCATAGTGGTTATTAATTAATAATGTTTATATAGTGGTATGTTATTTGATAATTCATTTTATTAGCATTTGATCATATGGTGTTCATTATAGACAATGCTATGATATCTTATGGATTATGATGTTATATGTTGTTTTAGTCATTAGACATTATTATATATTGACCATTTAATTTATATTCACTTGTAAATTATTTTATAGTGGTTTTAGAAAAGTTATGAGGAGACCCACCCATTAGAGATTATAATATTGGTCTATTTTATTATTTATTATTTAGTCATCAAATTTATTAATAAATATTCAAAATTTTATAAAAATAAGTTATAACTTAAAGTTATAAAATATTTAATTATAAGGTGATTAACGTTATCTTAAATTTAATCAAACTTTTGAATTTGATCTAATGGTAATTATAATTTTCAAACATAGCCACTTCTTGTGAAGATACTTTAAACTAAGGACTCAAAGGACAAAAAAAGGAAGGAGAAAACATATAGGTATCAATATCTCTTTGATTTAAAATATTTCACATCTTTATTCTTTCTATGTAAACACTTATGAAATTGATCATCATTTATAGATAGAACAATAACATCTTCTATAACAAAGAGGTTATATACTTGAATAATGTAGCTATATCAAGTATTAATTGAATTATTTATAGAGATTTTCATGTAGTCATTCCTTTGATGATTGAATATACAAATTCATATGTGTATAAAATATTTTACATCATCTGAATAATGACGAACACTTTGCATGTTATAATAGATTTTTGGACTTTCATATTGTATAGTGATTATTCAGCCGATGATATGAATGTAATTAGTTGAATATATCTTTTATCTTTATAATATCTTGAGATGAATCTATTTATTTACTTATTTGAGTCTATTTTCCTCTTTCTTATATTAATTTACTTTATTTATCCTTTATTATGTTTTACTTATTTTTATATAGTTATTCATTAACATTTTGTAATCTTTCTATTTATTGCAACTTGTAATCACTTAACTTTGAATTTTTTAATAGTTAATTGTCTTAACCTTTATTAAATTTAACTTATTAATTTTAATCTCTTTACTAGCTTATACTAATCTTAGACTTGATTTTATTTATGTTTTTGTGTTTTCTCTTAATTATTGTTTTATATTGATAATGCTATTTTAATTAGAATTTATTTGTTTGGTTTCCATTTTCATTTCTTCTATCTTTCCTTCAATTTCTTAAATTACATTTCCTTTAGTCTTTGTAAATTATTTCCTAGCCTAAAGAAGTTGATTGTGAGAGACCATTTACTGATTTGATAAATATAAGAATTAGATATATTTATTTCAAGATATTTTCTCTTGCAAATGTTTTAATTTATTGGATATTTTATATTATGTCTTGAAATATGATTTAGGATTAATACACATTTGAATTAATTAAGTTGATTATCTAAAAAAAGAGTGATATTTTATTACTCTTTGATTGAACATATCCATTCATATAATTATTTAAAAACCCATACACACCATATGGAATAACATTTTCTCCCTACAAGTCCCTAATATTAAATTGGTCTAATTCTATCTTGACCATCATAATAGGTGATTGGGTTTATTTGTTGACATGATAATTTTCACTGTTAATATGTTCTTCCTCTACCCATAATTATTTAATATATCTAAGATCTATTTTAAACATATGAGTAGTCATAATTTTTTTTGTATTTTATAGGGTAAAAAACTAGGTTTTAAATGGATCTTATAATCACTAAAGTAAACTATAGAAGTATCAACAGGTCAAACCAAGGATTCCCAAAAAAAACATTAGAAACTAACTAAACCATATCAAAAATAAAGAAAACAAAAACATCAAAGATTAGGAGGGGGGTCCCTCTAGTTGGTCTTCTTCATCCTTAGTATTCTTCACAAGGATATCCTATGTAACCTTTGAGATCTTAGCCTATGTGTGATTGTCAAGTCCTTCTATTACCTCTCCTAGAATAATCATAAGTGGCCTCTTCAGACCTTAGACCTATAAGGGAGTCTTTCTTATGGGGGCCCGTTTGGGGGAACCAAGTGGGGGATTTCCATGATCTTCAAGTAATTATTTAATAGGGGTCTAAGTAGGCTTAGAGGAATGGATGAAGGACTACACAATGGATTCAACCTACCTATGAAATGTGTCCCACTCTTATATAAGACTGGTGAGGGTCAGCCCCACCTCTTGCACCTTGGAATTAAATTTCTCTAGTTACACCTTATTATTTTTCATCTCCTTTAATAAAATGTATTTACCCTTCTAGGTAGTCTCCTCAAAAGTTCCCTCATCAAGGGTGATCAGCTTGTGTTTGGGTATGAAGAGCTTGATGGGAGGGTCATTAGTAGGATATTTGGAAAGACTAGTTTGGGGGGTGGTCATGGAAGCTTGGTAGGATCCCAAGGTGGGATCCTCCTCTGGGGATTCTTCCTAAGAGCCCTCCATAGTGGAGGATCCCCCTTGGGGGACCACCCACCATTATAGGGTTTGGTCATATTTGATGAGAATTATAATTATCCCCTAGTGTAGGAGAGGGTTTGTCTCATTTACTTGATGAGATAAGGTAGTGTAATCAAGAAATTTAAGTAGGAAGAAAGATAGGCTTATCATATAGCCTATAAAGTGGTTTAGTAGCAAAAAAATGATGAGAAAATATTAGGGTATATTTACCCTCTAAGGTCATATAACACATTACCTAGAGACAAATTTATGGCCAATGATGAGGAAGGTCCACCTAGGGGAAACCCTTCTTGTCAATCTTCACGAATTTATTCATATGAAAAAAATCATTCAAGGATCTCCTACTTCTTTATTTGGTCCTTGAAGACCTTATTTCCCTCATAGGACATGAAAGTAGCATCCCCAATAAATTATTCTATAATAATGATTTTTATGCCATAAATTATCATCTTGTATTTGTTCCAAGCCACTACAAAATCTTAGGCCACATTAGCATCATGCTCTATGATTCTCATCATAAACTCTATGAGACCCCTACATTTAAGTTTATTCCAAACCCCTTTTTTTCCAAACTTATATGCATGAGATGGGCTTAATACTTTCCCTATTTCATCCCATTGAAGTGGTGGAAATATATTTGAGGCAAGCAAATAGATGGTTTTAGAGAGAGTGAGTTTGAACAATGCAAATGGTGTTTGGGAAGCCCACCATTATCACCCTATAGAAACACACCTCCTCATATGATCATAATTATGGATCATCATATTTAAAATCCACCCCTTATGGGGAAAATTGTGTGTGTGATGACATGATGTCCCATTCAAACATTGGTACTTTCATCCTCTAAGGCCTTGAGGATGTTATTAGGAACAATGCTTCCTTCATGTTAATTGGTTAAAAGGTGGAGTTCTATTCCAATGCCAGTGAGTTGATCTGCTACCCCATTACCATCCTAGTAAGTATGAACAATTTTAATATGTGTCATGCCCCTCAAGAGTTACTTGGCATCATCCATGATGTTTTTGATAGTATGAGAAGGGGCTAATTTCCCTTCCAAAGCATTTAGGATATTTAACAAATCACCTTTGATGATGATTATTTTTAGTTTGAGTTTGGAATCCAACTAGATACCCCAGAGGACCACCTTGGCCCCTATAAGGTGTTTTATTTGGGTTTATATTGATGCTTGAAAAAATCACTCTTGGTTTACAACTTTTTATTACAAGCTTTATAGATGTGGGACCAAATTATGATCTGTAAAGTGACCTCCAAGATTTTAAAATTTGGATCTTCATACTAATTGGGGGTGAAAAGAGATAAAAAGGAAATGTAAAATATAACTTAAATAAACTAAGGATATATGCCAAGATATTTGAAGTATTGACCTATAACTTCATAAAATAGCTAGAATATTTAAACATCATAGATTATTAAAAGAGTGCATGCATGAATTAAAGCCTATAACATAAATAAGAATAAATACTATAGAAGTAGGGAAATGGAAATGACAAAAAACAATATATAATCACTCAATTTGACACATAACATCACATCCTCTTCATTTTTAGTAGAAAAACACCATATAAAATGCTAATGGCAAAGTATACAATACAATCATTTCCTGTGAGGGGTACTTTCTAAGGTCTTAGAATGAAAAACAAAATTGCTTACTAATCTCATTCTAAAAATAAACTATTACAAATGGATAATCTCTAATAATATTAAAAACAATTATTCATCTACCATCCCTTTCTAAAAGGGATGAGCTCTAATTAAATGGGTGAAATGACCTTGTGAGTAAATGACACCTAGAAATCCTGGCACTCATTCCCATGATGGGGCCATTATATCTGAATGAGTAAATCTAGATCATGAGTTCAATTTTTATTCATAATCTTGGATATTGTAAAAATGTAATGCTTTATGATGCCCATGATTCTAAGGAGAAGCATGGTGAGGACATGTGTCTATCTCTAAAAATATTCCTAGAATGATGTTAGAAATAGGGGCCCACTTTCTTTAACCAATGGTGTAAGTTCCAGAATTGATGGAAAAAACTCACCTTAAACAAGCACCATGATGCCATGTGGAAGGTTTGTTTTCTCTTTTTTATGGCTATATGGTGGATCCCCTTTCCTTCTTCACCAAAAAATGCAATTGCCAAAAGGTCTAAAAAAAATAAAATTCCCTTGGTTAAGTGCCAAGACAGGATGCCCCATGTCAAGTTGGTAGATCTCCTAGGGAAGTTCATCACTTCTTTACAAAAATGAGTGTGGGGGTGCCATGTAGAAAATATGTGTTTCCATTTGTTACTACTTAGTGGGATCTACCCATTAGTTTTTTAGCCAATGCCACTATTTGAAGTTTTGACCAAAAGGAGCTAGCCTTGAATAATCATTGGGTCACTATGTGGAGATTTAGCACTTCTACTAGGTAAATCAAGAAATTTATCATGCTAAATAAACACCAGGATGCCACATGGTAGAAGTAGAAGGAAGTTGATACCCAGCTTAAAACACCAAAAAGGGGCATTAGGAAAAGATAAGGTCAAATCACTAGCACAAACCATGCCAAACCCATCTGAGACCAAAAGCTGACTACACCAAAACTCCAAAATGTGGATTTGATCCATAGTTCTTAGAAACTCACATAGGCATCCCTCTGTAGATGAGAGAACCCAAAAATCTAGTTTTGGAATGAGTCAAAGAAAAATTTACACAAAAAGGAGGAATATTGTAATACTTATAAGTTTTGAAGAGAAACCTTCAAAATCACCCGCTCTTCCTCCTTGGGTTGAGCCCTCTTTTTTAGAGCCTCAAAGTCTCTATCTAGATCTATAATCTACTTGAAGGAGATGTTTCTCAAACCCTGAACAACTACCAACATTTGAAACTCTACCTAGGTGAGTGGATGCAATATTGTTTCACCTTAGAAACACTTGGTGATTAATTAAGAGCCATGAACATGGTCTAGTCACCCTACTTCTTCTCCAATAGCTCTTTGATTTTGCCCTCTATGAGAATGGTTTTATCCATAAGGAATGGGGAGGGGAGTCTTGATTGGCCTATTTGTATGATATGCCCTTTCATATCTTAGATTACCTACTCTAAGGAATATTGGAATGACTTGGACTTTGTGGTTTCTTTATTGTAGATTAGGAACTCATTGACCTTCACTACCTCCTACCTTTGGTTGGCCACCCCTACCACTTTTAGTGTCTCATCCATTGCACTATAAATATTTTAGACAAAGAGATGTGAGTCTTGAACCTTAGTGGACAAAAAGGTGAGGACCTAGTCAATGGATGCACTCACCTATGTCTTCAGGTTATATCGATATATGATGAAATTGAGTACTAGATTCAGGTTTATATCCATATTTTTAATCCTCTCCCAATAAGATATATATACTTAATAAATCATGAGTAGTATGCCCATAGTCTGGGAATAGGTGGTGAGGTCATTCTTTGGTTTTAAGATTTCCTAGTCTTTGGACAAGGACTCCTATTGCATTTGATGTTATAATTGTTGATGCACCTTATGATAATATAAGAGATTCTAATGGGTCTACAAAAGTTCTATCTACTTTTATTGTAGCTTGGATTTTCTGGTCTCCTTTTCCTTATTTAGACCATCCACCTTCGTCTATATTTCAACTATTTGAATCCATAGTTGGGCCCTCTAATTGGCCTCTACCTAAAAGGTCTCAATAGTGATGTGGCTTTGAAGGTTGAACCTCATTTTATTAATCTCTACATATTTTTCCTTAGCCTCTATGTTAAGGCAATCAACTATAGCTTTCACCACTATGAATTCCTATTCTTTCTTATCCAACCATCACTCCACCTTGATGTAGTCTATAGTTATGGACTTCAATATTTCCTCTATCAGCTTGATGTTATCAATGGGTCTAGCTTGGTTGAGATTGAGGCCAATAGTTTCTATTAAGCAATCCTCTAGTTACATCTATTCTTAGGGCTTGACTACTTAAGGTTCCATGTGCACAATCATTAATGATTGATAAATTATGTCAAATAATGACCATATATGAGGCACTACCAGGGCCTTGGCCTATTTTATTCTTTTATTATCCACCTTAGCCAGTTGAGATTTTCTAATAGCCTCAATCTATTGGTGGAACTGTTGTTGTGACTGAGTATTTTCCCCCATGAATGGGGGTTGTTATGACAACCTAAAAGGAATGGTAACTTATTATGATAAATTGGTAGACACTATTCCTTTGGAGATGAAGGGTTTGGCTATAAGGAGAGAAAGGTGGGAGGTCATAAAGTGGGGTAGAAGGTGATTGTGCCACAATAAATGATTATGTGGATGATGATGGTTGGGTGGATAAATGTGGCATAATATTGGTGTAAATAGTGTAGGGTGATGAGGGAGTGAATAATGATGTATAAGTGGAAAGAAAAAGATAGTAAAATCATACCTTCTTTTGTAGGGGCTCAGGGGTAGAACTGGAGGCTTGCACCTTAGGTCATCTGATCTAAGATGACCCTAATGCTAGATGTTTGGAAGAGACTTAATGTTGTTATGGGGTGGTAAGATATGGATATATATGAGGTATCTAGGTTGAAGGCCTTTGGACCACTGAAACCTCTTCTTCTTTCTTCAAAGGGATATCTTCCTCTTACTATTTTTTTGATAGAAAATTCACCTTTTATCAGGACCTCCTCATGGTGTTCATCTCAGAATTTCTAAAAAATATCATCCATGTCCACATCTTCAAATTTTTCTTTGGGGTTTCCAATTTCCTACCTATATTTCCTATAGTCATCTATTTTCTCCTGGCTCCAGTCCCTTTGGATGAGCTACAGCTTTAACCCCTTCGTCAGTGTCTTCATAGGCTGAAACTTCCACACCACTTCATAAAAGAACTCCCATGGCTTGTGGGTATCCAACAAGATCTTGGATACATCCACATAATATTTTATATCCTCCTCTACTAGAAACCTTCACTCCTTAAGGTATGGCTAGGGCTCATGATTAAATGGGGTGGTGATATTCAACACAACTATGAGGTAAGCCAAGTCATACCTCCATTTGTCATTTATCTAGTTAGGTCCAAGCTCCATAATGTTAAGTGTGAGTAGGAGTTATTATGAACTTTTCACCACCATGATTCCTCCTTTTGATAAAGGGACATCATATAGGCCCTTCTTTTTCTACCCTACACATATACAGATTCTACTACATCAAACTAGCGAGCCAACTCCAAGGCCAAAATTCTATCTATCAACAGGCATAAGAGCTAGAATGACTCATCCTTGAATCTATGGACTTGAATGAAGGTGAAATGGGCTCTAAATAACCATTCAATTAGGATCCTACTATCAATGAACCATGATTTATGTTAATCTATTATGAATAAAGTGATGGGTTCTCAAATAAGGTTGATAAGGACTAGAGATAGGAAGGAATCTAAAAATTCATAGTGATATTTCATGACTAATAAGATATTGGTCCAACAGAGATGGGGATCATCATATTATGCTGGGTATTCATCTCAATGGAGTTAAAGGTGAAGTAGGTGGAGAAAAATTAGGGGTTCTGATATAAGATCATGTGGAGGAGGAAGGAGGAATACCTAAAGGTATTTTGTGTAAAGAATCTCACCAAATTAGTGTGAATGGTGTTGGTAATGGCTTCAATAAAGTCCATCCTATAAACTCTCTCCTTGCTCATTATCTTCAATAGGAAGAATACACTCGATTGGAAATTGATGATGTGATCATCTAAATCCATCTGAAAGATAAATGCTAACATAAAAAGGGAATCTTTAATGTCCTACATCCCAAAGCTTGTGAGAGTGATGGGTAGAGGATGTGATTCAGTATAGATGCTTTGGAGGACCAAATTTATGAAATCCATCTTATGGACCTGGGTGTCTTAGACATTTTTTAGGCTCTCCATACTACAAACATTAATGTTGGGGTCACTTGGTAGTTAGATAAGCCCCCTTACTTCTTTGATGCTGATATCCACTTTTAGGTGGTTGTTGCTTATAATTATTATAGTATTGGCATCATATCTATCCATGCACAAGGTGATGATTTTTAGGCATGGATGCACAAGGGCTACCATGTACTAGTCTAATTTGGAATTCTAAATTATGTACCCAAATGAATTTTAGTCATTCCTTCAAACCTTCTCAATCATTTGGACATGAGTGCCCTATATTAAGTTCTTTGTGTTTTTATCCAATTTAGGGTTAAAGATATCATATTCATAATCTAAGACAATTGTGTGGTCTCTGTAGTGCCCTTTGGATATACTTTTGGCATTCATCACTTTAGGCCTTGGCTAAGTGAAAGCAAAAGCATATGATTTGCTTACTACATATTATGAGGGAAGGTCCCTATGACTACCTAACCTACTAGTAATACTTTATTGGATGCCTCCCACTTCCTAATAAAGATGTAGGAGTCTCCATCCCATGAATTCTCCTCACATTCTCTCTTTGTTTCAATGAAGGCACTAGATATCAACTCCCACTCACAAATTCTTGTAGTTCTTGTCTCAAATATCTCTTCACTCTAGACACTCTATTAAATCATTCAATGCTCTTGAAAATATTAAGGTGTTTAAGTGTTCAACCTGATGAAGAGAAAGACATTTATAAGTTAACACTTTTAGGCATGATCATCATGAAAATTTTAAATTCAATCACCCCATAAATGTTAAGGGAAACACACAAACTCGAGGAGAAAATCACAAGAGATTTTATAGTGATCCTCATGGGGGGTCATGTAGTATGGAGTGTCCAACATTAATGGTAGGAAGAGTGTGTAGATAATGGTATTTTAGAGAATGTTTCAAAAATAAGGAGAGATAAGGTGTGGACACCTAGTGATAGGATTAGCCACTTGTGCCAATAACACTTATTTAAAAGGAAATAATAATAAATAAGTTAAAAATAATAATAAAGGAAAACAACTAATAAGTGAAAAACAATAAAAAAGGGAAAGTAACTAACTATATACAATGAGATGTCCAATAAGTTAGTTGAAATGTTTCATGTTGATTCTATTAATCAAAATCTCTAATGCATTACCTTTTTCATCCTCTAACTCAAAATCATTACCTTTCCTACTGAAAATCATGTGAAATGACCCCCTCAAAATGGAATTTAAATTTGTATATTGGCCTAGTTTCATATCCCTTTGATCGTATTTGAGGACCAAGTCCCCTACCTTAAAACCTACGTCTAATGATTTATTATCGAATCATCACTTGATTTTTTACTATTGGGTGATCTTAAAATCACCCACTTGCTATCTTACTTCATGGAGGTTGAGTAATTAATCAAACCTAACCTCCATCACTCCATTATCCATTATTTCAATAGTTTTCAAAATCTATAAGGTGGGAATCTTTGTTGATATGGGCATGACCACTTCCTTCTCATATACTAGTTCATGTGAGGATGTATTTAGGATTTGATTGGGAGTGATGTAATTTACCCATAGAGACATTTTCACATGCATAGGCCACTCCCTTTATTTGTTAGAACCAATGCTCTTGATCATCCTGATGATATTATTATTTATTGATTTAGCCAATTTGTTCCCTTGCAGGTGGTAATTGGATGAAGTCTTCAATAAAATACCATTTTAGAGTGTGAATTAAAAAATATTAGAACTAAAAATGGGTTTTAAATTATCTTAAATGATCATTTTTGGAGGTTCTAACTACTACTAACTCCTTCAAGATATTTAAGATCACATTTTCAATTGTTTCCTTCAATGGGGCCACCTTGGTCCACCTAGTGAAGTAATCGGTGGCCATAAGTATCCATTTATGGCCTACACTTGGGATGGGATTGATCATCTTGATGAAATATAGGCCCCATTATGAGAAAGGTTCATTAGTCATGATCAAATTTAGTGGCATGGCTGAATTCTTTTGCTTCCCCATGAAGAACCGACACTACTATCACTTCTTGATCACCTAATGACAATCTAGAAACATGGTTGGCTAGTAGTATCCTACATGCATGATTTTTTTTGTAGTCATCCTTGCTAAGAAATGGCCACCTAGAGGGGTTAAATACAAGTCCTATAGGATCTTACTAGCCTGGTTATTATTAACACATCAGAGTAAATTTTCATTGAAGTTTCTCTTGAATAAAACTCCCTAGACCAGTGAGTAGCTAGCCCCTTGTAACTTGTAGAATTACCTTTTTTGTGTAGGTAAACCATTAAGATATTGGTAAGTTTACATGAAATAGGTTCTGTCAGCAATTGAGGACCCATCAATTTCATATTTATTAACAAAATGTATTTCTTGTGTGCCTTATTCTTCTATCAGGGCACTTGCATATTGGGATAATTATTCCCATATCCCTCTTCCTCAGATCATTTTAGTTGGCCTAACCTGAATGTCATATTCTAATATATTAGTGATCTAGTTATCCCTTTTTTCTATGATCTCTCCTTCCATTATATATTCCATGATGTTATAATGGACCACATACACCATAATTTTGCTTCTCACCATAAGCCACCTAAACTTTTTTAGGCCCTTAATAATGGCTAAAGCCTATTTCTTAATGAAATTGTACTTAACCTCATACCCAAACAAGGTTATTGAGTAGAAATCAATGTGGTGTTTGCCCTTTCCTTCTTATTCCTTTTGAGTTAATATGACTACTAGGATATGTTCACTCCCATAGACATACATGATGAAGTCTTTGGACAAGTCACGATTGATGAGCATAGGGGTAGTAGATATCACTTCTTTAATGTTGTTGAATGCCACTCTCCCCTCCATGGTCAATTTTAAGTATTTGTCCTTATTCATCATTAGTGTGATTAGCCTCACCAATCCCACAAAGTCATATATGAACTTGATAACAAAGTTAATCTTTCCTAAGAAAGATTAGACCCCTTTCTTATTTATCGATAAGGCTAGGTCCCTGATGGATTTTATAGTTTTTGAATCAATGGCAATCCCTTCTTTGGATACCACATATCCAATTATCTTTCCTTATGGGACTTAAAAAATTCATTTCTTGGGGTTGAGATACACCCCAAACTCTTGGCATTTTTATAAAACCTTCTCTAAAATATCAAAGTGGTCTTCTTTATTATTTGAGAATACAATGAGATAATCCAAGTAGATAAGAATGATCATGTTGATTAAGCCTTTAGAAGTGATGTCCATGGCTAATTAGAAGGTAGCCCATGTATTATAAATGGAAAAAGGCATATTCACATACATGAAGCTCTACCACTTTATGGTGAAAGTGGTCTTATGTTGGTCCTCTTCATTGACCCACAATTGGTTATATCCTGAGAATCCATCTAGCAAAGAGAAATTTTTTAACACCCACTATTGTCTAGAAGATTTGCTCCATTGAAGGGAGGGAGTAGTGGTCCTTTAGGGATGCCTTGTTCAAGTCCCATAAGTCTATGCATAACCTAATTTCTCCATTAATATTCCTCATTGGAATTAGGTTAGCTACCTAAGTTAATACTTGATTGGGTATATGATTCTTGAGTCAATCAATTTCCATATCTCTTAAGCCATAAGAGACTCTATATTTTGGAATTATCAACCTTTGCTTTTTCTAGATATGTTTATCTCCTTATACCAAGTCTATTGTGTGTTGGATGACCTCATGGTCATATTATTTCAAATCATCATAGGTCCATGCCATGATCCCTTCATACTTATTATAGAAAGAAATTAATCACTCCTTATCTCCTTGGGGAACTTCCTTCCCAACTTTCATATTTCTTCTATCTTTGACATTAAGTTCAGTGTAGTCACATTTATCTATGATAAAATTACATCTATAATTATGGGAATCATCTGAGTCAAAAAAATTTCTAGGGTGTTAAACCTCTTCTATAGTTTTCTTGGTTTTCAAATACATAATCTAATCCCCATAGGCCTATTTAAACTTTGGTTATAATTGCTCTACAAATTTGCATGATTATTGGAGAAATATGACAATTTAAGCATCGATCTCAAACAATTTCCTTTTTTGGTCAATGTCAGGAATGGTAGGTCTAATGATCACCCTCACTATTTTCTCATTGGTGGATAAATCTATCACTGGATCAAACTAGGAACTGATTGTTGCCATCGTATCTGCCTCTGCATTCTTGGCCCTAGGGATGATCTAAATATTTAAAGCTTTGAATGCTTTAACCAAGTAACATATTTGGTTGTGGTAGGACCTCATTCAGACATTATTTATAGCCATGAACCCCTCTCACATGTCTTATCCCTAATTTAGAATCCCTAAACACTTTTAACTACTTTATGCCCATGCACTCAACAAATTTGATTCCATAGACTAGCACTTTGTATTCGGTTTCATTATTTGTAAAGGTAAAATAGAAGTGGAAAGATTAGAGAGTATCTTTCCAAAATGGGGACATCAATAAAATATGGGCCTCAGAGCTAGTTTTTCATTTTTTATCATTGAAATGTTGGGTCCAAAAGTCAAACTCACTTTCATATTCTTTACTTTGATCTTCCATCTTCTTCCATAATTCAAGGATGACTTGGTATTCATCATAGATCATGTAGGGTCTGATGTCAGTGGTTTCAAATTTCATAAATGGATTGATCTTAATGAATTCATTGATAATGACCTCTTCCTTTGGGCTTTTATTGTCTACTACTCTTTTTTCTTTGAGTATTTCTATGTGATACATCTCTGTCTTAGAGAAAGAAGTGTGCATTGGTTCAAAATTTATCATAGATTCATCTATAATGTTATATAGGTGTAGTAGATTAAATAAGATTTTAAATTTTGATCTATATTTACTCCTTAGGATCAAGTGGTACCAATACAATGATAGGTATCCACCTATCTTAGCAGTGAAATCTCCTAACAGATATAGCCCAAAGATTCAAGGGATATCTATCACCACAACCTTTTGAGTAACTATGATATTGGGACAAAAGTATAATGTTAAGGGAAGATCCCTAATGATACCTATGGTTTGAACTTTCTTCCCATCCAATTTCATCACCATTTTATTTAAAGTTTCATATTTCAACTATTGTGTATCCATAATCTACTTGGGCATGATCATGGTGTTGGTGCCAAAATCGATTATGGAGTTATGTAGTAGCTTCTTTCCCACAATGAGCATCAAGTAGAATGGGGTGGAATTTTTCTTACTTACCCCTTTCTAAGAGTTTATGAATGTCGATGGTGCATGAGGTTGTCCACTTGTGCTCCCTCCCTTTCCTTTGTCCTGCACCATCTCTAGAGCTAGGATAACTTGTACAGGCTTCATCCATTCTTCCAATGCTTTTTGTAGTAGAGATTTTAACTCTAAGATAGATAGAACATCCCAAAGAGAGACATTGGTTATATCTTTTTTTATCTATTCCAATACATTATATGACCCTTGTGATTGGACCTGGATGTCTTTAGGCTTATTTTTCACTATTTCACTCTACTTTTGATATGTTAGATGTGATGTTTAGGGTCCCTAGTTATCAAAAGTCACTTTAAGACTTATGAAGGCTTCTAGGCTCTCATCCAATCTCTTCTTAGAGTGATTATAATAATATAATTATAATTGTAGGGATTTGTATATGGGTACCTCACTCACATATATTATATCTTCACCTTT
Organism: Torreya grandis; assembly: GCA_037957365.1. Classification (NCBI taxonomy): domain Eukaryota; kingdom Viridiplantae; phylum Streptophyta; class Pinopsida; order Cupressales; family Taxaceae; genus Torreya; species Torreya grandis. Next base: position 353,214 of record JARHVA010003700.1, on the reverse strand, counting down.
TACCCAAGAGAAAAGTGCATGTTCTAGGGATATCTCTTCTTCTTGCTCTATAGACATTACCTACATTTATGCCATCAAGACAACATTTTCAATTTTTGAGGATTGATATCCATAGGGGGATAAATTAAGGTTATTCCCCTACCCTCATTGCTTAGCCACCTTTTACTATAGATTTCCTCTCAAGAAATTTTAGGGTGCATGCACATCAAGGCATGAAGAACACCATGAATTTGATTTATCTACCAAGTTGTTTTGGCCAAAAACTAACTCCTTGATTGTACTTGGTAAAACTATATGTAGAGGATCAAAAACTAGGAAAATTTGACTTGTGGGTTTCATCTAATGGTTTGACACTTGATAATTTGTTGTTTGATGGTTTGGTGCCTGATGGTTCAACTTTTGCCTCTCTTGATACTAGTTATTCTAATAATTCACTCTACTTTCCTAGTAATTCTTGAAATGAGGTACTCACTTGAGTAGGTGCATACACATACAGGGAGGGTGGTACTTCTGAGATGTGCAGGGTTTCCTCTTGTGATGACATCAATATTTTTTAGAACATCATCATCTGAGGCTATGGGGGAAGTTTTCCAACATATTTCACATTATTTTTTCCCCTAACTACAACCTCATATGCATCCAAGAGCATTTGTCCTCTAAGGGACTGAATCATGATGGCTATGTCAGAGTTAAAGTCCTTGAGGTTAAAGATAATGTCCATTCCTCTAAGTGGTTGAGTTGCTATTAGGATCCTTTACCAAGTCCTATCAAACTTGGTGTTGAAATCTATAATAACCTTATATTGGGCCCTATTTATAATGACCAATTATTGTAGAAGAGATGAAAAATCTACCTTCTCATTAAATCTTTCAAATAATCAGTCACCTAGGTCATCCCAGGTGGTTATGGAATTAGGTGGCAAGGATCAGTACCAATAAAAAAATTTCCCTTTAAAATAAGTGGCTAGTAGCCTTATGGCCACATTATGTTGTGTGACTTAGTATACATTGCACACATTCATAACATCTCAGATATGTTCTGCTACATTTTTAAAATCTTCACCTAAAAATTTAGGGATTGCCTTCAAGGCATTTATAGGGTTAAGGTCCCATATAGCTATGGTTACTAGAGGGATAATTAGGCTACCACTATTCTATATTATGAAGTTTATTAGTGGTCCTTGGATAGCCATTTATTGTTATTTTTGAGTAGCATGAGATCCCATTATCTTTTGGTAAGTTGGAGCTACTGGAGGTGGTATTAACAAAATTAGATTCTTTGTTGATTGTGACCTTGTAATAGTTTTATGGATCATAAACTTTAACTTATAGTCAAGTAGAATAGTAGTCTTGTCCCATCAGGCATGCTAGAAAAGAAAATTTCTTGATGCCTAAAACTCTCACTCTTAGATTACAACTTCCTTTGGAAAGCTTTACAGATGTGGGACTGAATTATAGTATGTGAAGCAATCTTCAAAATTTTAAAAGCTGGCTCTTCATACTAATTATGGGTGAAAAGGGATAAAAAGGAAATTCAAACTAAACATAAATTAAACTAAGGTGATATGTCAATATCTTTGAATTGTTTATCTATAATTGCATAAAATGGCTTGAATCTTTGAACATCACAGACTATTAAAGGAGTGCATGCATGAATTGAAGACTATAACGTAAATAAGAATAAATACTATAGAAAAAGGGAAATGGAAATAATAAACAACAATAAATATTCACTCAGTTTGATATAGAACATCACATTCTCTTCATGTTGGGTAGAAAAACACCATATAAAAGGCTAATGGAAGAGTATATAGTACAATCTATTCTCGCAAGGGGAACCTACTAAGGTTTTAGAATGAAATACAAAACTACTTGCTAATCCTATTCTAAAACTAGACTATTAAAAATGACTACTCTTTGATAATATAAAAAATAATTATTCATCTACTATCCCCTACTAAAAGGGATGAGCTTTTCTTAAATAGGAACAATGACCTTGTGAGGAAATGACACCTATAAATCCCAACACTCACACCCATGATGGGGTCATTGCAAGTGAATGAGAAACTCTAGCTCATGAGTGTAGTTGATCTTTATAATCCCAAATATGGTGCAAATATAATGCTTTATTATTATCAAAATGCTTAGGAGAAGTGTGGTGGGGACACATGTTTATCTCTAGAATTATTCTTGGAATGTTGTTGGAAATAGGGGTCCACTTGCTTTGACCAATGACACAACTTACAGATCTAACAAAAAAACCTCACCTTAGACAAGTGTCATGATGCCATGTGGAAGGCTCATCTCCTCTTCATTATAAATGTATGGTGGGTCCTATTTCCTTCTTCGTTAAGCAATTACACTGCCCAAATGTCTAATAAAAATAAACTTCCCTTGGATAAGTGTTGGGATGCCATGTGTCAATTTAGTGCTTCTCATGGGGAAGTTGAGTACTTCTTTGTAAAAATGAGAATGGGGATACCACATGAAAAGTCCACATTTCCCTTTCTTACTATTCAATGGGCCCTACCCATTTATTTTTTATATTATGGCAATGTTTGAAGTTTTAACCAAAAGGAACCAGCCTTAGATGAGCACCAAGTCACCACATGAAGAGTTGGCACTACTCCTGGGTGAATCTAGAACCTTTTCATGCTAAAAAAGCACCAGGATGACATGTGGTAGAAGTGGAAGGCACATGATACTTAGCCAAAAACACCAAAAATGGGACCTGGGAAAAGAGAAGGTTAAATCACTAGCATAAACCATGTCGAACATGTTTGAGACCAAAAACCAACTGATCTAAAACTCCAAAATGTAGATTCGATCCACAATTCCCAAAGGTCCTACATAAGTGGATAACATCTCACAAGTATTATATATTTTATAAATTTATCATTTTATACATAATCCTTGACCTATATATCCTTTCTTTGTACACATGTGATTCCAAATCCATATATTTTCAATAATGTTTTAGTAAAAATATGAGCCAATTTTGTTTAAACAACATTACAACAATTATATAGCCTATTTTTAAAAAAAATTAATTTTAAAATGTTATATCATTAATAAAATATTATGGAATAACTTATCTATAGTCATGAGAGCTGAAATATAGTTATATCATAAAAAAATATGCATGTCATATTAATATTCCTCTAGATGGGTAGAAGTGAATTTAATCTTGGAAAAAAGTTTTTCAATACTATTAGGATTATAATAATACACCACGTAATTTTATTGAGTGTTACTATAATTTAAAACTTAGAATGTATATAATTAATCTATTATAATTATTTATTTAGGTGTCATAATAAATAGTTGAGATGAAAAATGACTCTTCAATGGATTCTACCTTCTTGTAAAATTATAAATTAACATCATGTATGGGATAAGTATATATGTATATCTAATTAAAATTAATAATAATATATGTAACATAGATGGAACTATATTTTTATCATGAATCCATATCCTGAAAGGTGAAATATTATAGCTTACATAATTTAGATTAATTTTTGGTTTCCAAAAGTTATATTCAATGTAATTATTCATATATTGAACCTTGGTTGATTGCCAAAACCTTTTATGATCATATATTAGGGTGTAAGAGAGTGATGACCAATCTTAATTGTATTAATAAAAGTATCACTACAAATGATAAATTTTGAGCCATTGCTTGTGCAAATTAAAAACATTTATTATTAATGATAACTTGAAAATAATGGTAAATGATGGCCCATGACCTCTTTAGTGGGTAAATACTCCATCTCAAAAGAGAAATATTTATCACTATCTTATAAGGTTTTAACAATAGATACAAATTATTTTGGTTTAATTTCATATGGTAATGTAGTATCATGTAGGGTCTTTATTGAAATTTTGGCCTCCTAGGCCAAAATAAAACCCCTACAATCTAAAACATGACTATTGTTAGAATATGGTAATTGGTGTCATGTGTTGTCATTGATGTCAAGCAAAGATTGAGGTCTAGTACATTAATGAAAAAGAGGTGTATTTGGTGTTTGGATGTCTAATGGCATGTTTGTAGGTCCTTGAGATGTTAGAGAAGGTTCTGAGGCATCCCTAGATGCATTTGTTAGGTTCTAGTTACTTATAGTGTCATTTGGAGAGAGTAGAATGTGTCATTATTGCTTAAGAGAGACCAAACCAACATAGGTTATCATGAAGGTTGGTTCAGTTTATTTGTGCATTTATTATTTGTATGATAAAATTCAATTATGGTTGAATGAAAATTGGAAGATGTTGATATTGGTCACATGAAAGTCCCCTATAATTTTGTTTTCTTGATAACTATCCTTATTCAAGTTATAAAGCTCTCAAGTTGCTCTAGTTAGCTATGACATGCTAGAGGCTACCATTTTTAAGGTGTAGGAAATAACCATTGAGATTCAAATAATATAACAATTGTAATTCAAATTCAAATTTATGTGTAAGGCAAAAGAAAACCAATGTGCAAATAAATGCCTATATATGTCATAATACTTGTCAGATCAAGATGGAGTAAAAATTAAAGTTGTAGAAAACTCTTTATTTAAGATTCCACAAGTGGTAGTTTGTGTCCGAAGTCTATATAGGTTCAATAAATATGGGTCAAAGTCAACTTTTTCTGACTAGGTTGTTCTTGGTGGGACCGATGATAGAAAAAGTGGATTAGAACTTGTCAAATTATCTTGTTTTGGTGATACAAGTGTTGGATCATGTTGTTTTCTTATATTTTATCACTTCTATGCATTGAAGGAGTTTTAATGGTGTGGTTTTGTATAAGAAATTATCATTGAAAGTTGATTGTGTGTGACAATGGTAGATTGAGGTATCTTATAGATTTGAGGAGTGTTTTTAGGCACACAAAAACATTGATCAAGGTCATTTAAGATGTTCTCAAGGTAATATATCACCTATAAATGATTTGTGAATAATCATATTGATCTCAAATTTGAAGAGCTAGCTAAAGAGGTGAAAGACAATGATTTGAGGATTTAAAGATGAGTTATGAATACAAACCCTAGGTGTGCTCTAATAAGGAAAATGAGTTCATTCTTGGTCTTTGGATCTTAGTGAGAGTTAAATGGATGGATTTAAATATTGTATTTAGTGGTTATCATGCTTAAGATGCATGTATTAGCTTAAGGTGAGGCTCAATAAACCTATATCAAAATAGGGGTGTGTAATTTGTTGATTGGTCTATAAAACCATTTTATTTTAAGGTTAGAGGTATTGTTATTGATTTACAATGCTTGGATCTAGTCTAAGAAGATATGATAGCTTGTTTCTTATGTCTTTTGAATAGTCACATAAGTTTTGAAGATGTTTTTTTGTTGTATCTTCAAAAGATTGCTTGTAATCTTGAAGGAGATTGTTGAAAGTGATATTAAAGGTTGTATGGTGAGTGTCCTATTTTTTTGATGTTATGGTGACCTCATAAGGTTAGGTGGGGATGCAGTGTCATGTTTCAAAGGACATGAAGTTGTTCATAGTATTCTAAAGATGTCAATTTTTGAGTGTTCATATCAAAGTCTTGACTCAGAGTGTGAAGTGGATCTATTGAAATAAAATGAAGATTACATGGAGAATTTAGTTTATTTTGTGCATGAAGATGAAATTTAGGTCATAGTTGATCAATAAAATTGTTTATTGGTCCTTGTTTGTATATCATAAAGAATTTTTAAGTGCATCAATGGTCTTTTATAGTGCATAACGTCTCATAGACTTAGTATGACAGTTTGGTTGACTGAGAATGTGTGGTTTGAGACATGATGGCTTATGAAGATAGATGGGAAGTTGGTTGATGTTGTGAGAAGATTATTAGAGTTGTTAAATCCTAATTTAGGTGGTCTAGTTGATCCAAGTGGACAAAGATAAGTGAGAATGAGTGTATCTATTTGGTTTAGATATTTATGAGACTTATTAGCAGTATGAGGGCTAATAAATTATTCATAGTGAAATCGAATGATTTTAGTTGTCTAAAGAATGGAGAAGGATTATGGAAATTTCAAATGAAGTGTTTGGTAGGGTTTGGATCTTTAGTAAGGTTATATGGGCCATAAATTCTCATTGGTTGTTTTTTTGTGTAAATAGACCTTATTGCATTAATTCTCTATAAGACTTAATAAAGGGGTGAGACTTATTGGTGTTCCCATGATGTAAGCAAGTGTTGTATGTATTTTTGAGCATAAATAAGGTATAAAGGTCTTATTGGTTCATTGTTTGAAAGTTTTTCATCTTTGGTTAAGGACTATTAGTGTTGTAATGAGTCTACATGTAACATGTGACTTAGTGAGAGCTAATGCATTAGGCCTAGTGAGTGGGTTTGTGCCATTTGAAGTATGGCCAACCTATAAAATGGTTAGTTAGGATATGAAAATTTTAATAATTGATATTTTAGTGTTGGTTCAAGTATGTAATTTTCTTTGGCCAACTAAGAGAGATGATTAAGTGACAAGTATAAGAGAGGGCTAATTAGGCTTATTTGAGATAGTTATGACTATGAGAAAGTGAAGTAAAGGATAGATAGAATTGTGGAGGTATTTGAGGGAATGGATAACATCAGAATAAAATATTGAATATGTTTTTAAGGTCTAACATAGATGTTGAAGGTGAGGATCTAGTAGATTTTTTTATTTGAAGGCTATTATGCCTATTCGACTAGGCATACTTGTGTGAAGGGTTTGATTGCATATAAAGATTAGAGAATAGAGTAAGAGGGTTAAGAATCAATATAAAGCAATGTTATGTTTCCATGTAATGTATTTTAGGTATTTAAGGATTTTATTTGATGTTGTGTTGATGAGATTATTGATTATAAGGGCTAATTGATTGAAGAAGGAGGGTAGTTTTGTGATTATGTAGAGGCAGATTTGAGAGATGTAGAAGACCATAATTAGTTTTAAGAGGGGAAAAAAGTAAGGTGGAGTTTTAGTTTGGTTATTGAGTGGGTTATTGATCAGAAAATAGAGGTGTAGCCTCATATTAAGTTGGTGCTTATTGAATTCTAGGGGTTAGTATTCCTTATTGGGTTATTGCCTAACTAAATCTTAATTCATGTTTTATAAGACTATAGTCCAAGCTATGTTTCATTGGGTTTTATCCTCAATGATGGTTTCCCACATACATATTATGTTCATGTGTCATTTTCTTACTTCATGTTCATATGGATGGTTGATTATGCTTTGTTATATCTCTAGAGTAGTTTGATTGATTAATGAATGATAAGGGGAATTGAAAGTGAATGTTTGTAAATTGATTGAACCCCCTCTCAGTGGTTGTGCTTCTAACAATTAGTATTAGATTAATTCCTTTAGATAAGTCTTGATAGCTTGAAGGTGATCCTAGAATAAAAATAATGGGTTGTGATGATGTTGTTAATGAAGTTCTATTGTTGGGTAGTTATCAAGATCAATGTAGTTTCTCTTCCAACAAGGTTTGTCTCTTTAAAAATATGACTGATTTAGATAGTGTTGATAATAGAATATATCATTATTGATATGAATGTTTCTCAAGAGAGAATAGTTTTATGGAAGAGTGTTATTTTCTTAGAAAAGAAGAGGAGATTCTGAAGGTAGAATTGAGACTAGTATCTATAAAATTGAAGTCCTATAGAGAAAATCTCAAATCTAAAAGTCATCATCAAGATAAAAAGTATGTTTATCCTACAAAAGATCACAATGATAGAAGTGAATCTTTTAGTAATCAAAAGTTTAGATAGTCAAGATATGTGAATAAATTCTATGGTTGGTATTTTATATGCAATCAATATGGTCATAAGGTTGTGAGATATAGATGTCATGTTAGAACCTAAATTATATGTTATAGTTTTGGTCAAAATAGACATATTGTAAAATTATAAAAAATGAGACCCAAGGAGAAGACTGGTCAAGTTAATAAGTTTTTTAGTAATGCCACTAAGAAGTGGGTTAGGAATTCTAACCCTATGGTGAAGGTGAAGGAGGATTAAAGGCCTAAATAAGAAGAAGATTATATGTTAGCTCAGGTTGTTGTTCATATGTAGAATGAAGAATTGGTTTTTAAGGAATCTAAAATGTCAATTCAAGAGGGAGCTCTAGCCAAGGTAAATACTAATAAAGATAAAAATGTCAATATTCATAGAGTAAAGAAGAAGAATAAAAACAAGTTAAGAAAACCTAAGTCAGTTAAGGTAGTTCAAGTTGATCCCAAGAGTCAAGAAGGTCTGATTATTTTGGTGGAGTAAGAATCAATTATGGAAGAATGACAAGAACATGTGCTATCTGCATATGTTGACAATATTGTTAAAGATAAGAAGATGGAGGTTAAGGTGAATGCTTTGGATGCAAAGGTATGCCAAGGATTCTCACTTCTAGTTCATATTGTGAATGAAGAGATCAAATCCAAAGTTCTAAGAAAACATAGAAGGATGATGACAAGCATTCAACCATGTAAGAGCATGTAGTTATGGGAATATCCAAGGTTCATGGTGTTTTGAGGACCCCTTTATGTGGGGTGTGTCTTATAGGCCTAAAGGAGACACTTTACAGAAAGAGGAAGCATGGGGGATGCTTGTTGGGTCTTGGTTGTGTTGCATAATAAGAAAGTCATGAAGGTGAGTTAAGAGATCAGTTTATATATCAATTTGAGGTAAATTGATATGGTGTAGTGTCTTAAGAGCTCTTGAGAGCACGGATTTAGGTAAGTCTAGCTGATTTAAACATGTTCTTGATGTTTAGATTAGTAGTAGTGGTAACATTCATATGAGAATGTGTATTGATCTTCAAAAATGGTTTCTTGGGTCCAAGAAGTTTAGAAATTGGTATGAATTTGGCATCTTATGCAAGGGTGAAGGTGTCTTCAAAAAAGGTATGTTAATATTATGAGAAGTTGTGCATATTTTGATTTTTATCATTTGGTTTATGGCTTCAATTGGTGTGATTAGGATGAACATAGAGTTAGGGGGAGATTACCATCTTTGTGAGTAATTTGTTAGGTCTAAGGATCAATAAAGTTATATGTAGATGAGTTCATGAGAGTTTGTATGGACCTTTGTCATTAATAACAAAGGGGGAGAAAGATTAGAATGGAGGAGTAGATCAGATTAGGAGTTTGTCAATCTGAGATTAGATTTCCATCAATGGCAAAGGGGGAGATTTTTGGAATATGATCATTCATGTCATGTGATGTAATTTATATCAAGAAAAGCTTGAGGTCTAGTACATTAATGACAAAGAGGTGTGTTTGGTGTTTTGAGGTCTAATGGCATGTTTATAGGTCCTTTAGATGTTATAAAAGGTCGTGAGGCATCCCTAGATAAGTTTTTAGTGCTTCATAGTGTCATTTTGAAAAAGAAAAATGTGTCATTATTACTTGAGAAAGACTAGACCATCATAGGCTATCATGAAGGTATGAATGGTTCAATTTTTTTATACATTTATTACTTATATGGTAAAATCCAATTTTGGTCAAAGAAAGTTTTAAAGATGTTGATCATGGTCCTATGAAGGTCCCCTACAATTTTGGCTTCTTGATAAGTATCTTTATTCAATTTATAAAGCTCCCAAGTTGTTCTTGTTAGTTGTGACATGCTAAAGGCCATCATTTTAAGGTTTAGGAAATAACCATTGAGATTCAAATAATATAACCATTGTAACTTAAATTTAATTTTTTGTGTAAGGCAAAAAAGGAATAGTGTGCAAAGAAATTCCTATAGAAGTCAGAATAATTTTCAAATCAAGGTGGAGTAATAAGGAAAGTTATAGAAAACTCTTTGATGAAGATCCTCTAGGTGGAAGCTTATGTCATAAGTTCATAAATATGTAATAAATATGGGTCAAAGTCAAATTTTTTTAATTGGGCTATTCTTAGTGGGCCCAAAATGAGCAAAAGTGGATTAGAACTTGTCAAATAATCTTATTTTGGTGATAGAAGTGTTGGATCATGTTGTTTGTTTATTGTTGATCACTTTTATTCATTGAGAGAGTTTTGATGGTGTGGTTTTGTACAAGAAATCATCATTGAAAGTGGACTATGTGTAACAATGGTAGATTGAGGTATATTATAGAGTAGAGTATTATTTTTGAGAACTCAAGAAGATTGATAAAGGTGATTTAAGATGTTCTCAAAGTAATATAGTACTTTTAATTGCTTTGTGAGTAATCATATTCATCTCAAATTTGAAGAGCTAGCTCAAGAGGTGAATGGTAGTGATTTGAGGATTTCAAGATGAGTTATGTCTAAAAACCTTAGGTGTGCTATAATAAGGAAAATGCATTCATTATTTGTCTTTGGAGCTTAGTGAAATTTAGAGGGATGGAGTGAAATATTCTCTTTAGTGGTTATCATGTTTAAGATGCATGTATTGGCTTAAGTTGAGGTTTAATAAGCTTATATCAAAAAGGGATGTGTAAGTTGTTCCTTGGTCTATAAGCCCATTGTATTTAAAGGTTAGAGGCATTTTTATTAAGTTTAAATGCTTGGGTCTGATATAATAAGTAGGTTGGATTTTTTGTTTGTGTCTTTTGAATAGTCACAAAAGTTCTAAATATGTTTCTTGTTGTTATAGCTTCACAATATTACTTGTAAACTTGAAGGAGATCATTGAAAGTGGTCTTGAAGGTTGTATGGTAAGTATCCTATTCTTTGATGTTATGGTGATCTCATAAGGTTAGGTGAGGATGTAGTGTCATGTTTAAAATGACATGATGTTTTTCATAGTATTCTAAAGATGTCAAGTTTTGAGTGTTCATATCAAAGTCTTGATTCAGAGTGTGAAGTGGATCTATTGAGACAAGGTGAAGAGTCCATGAAGAATTTGGTATCTCTTGTGAATGAAGATGAAATTTAGGTAATAGTTGATCAAGAAACTTTTTTATTGGTCCTTATTTGTATATCCTAAATAAGTCTTAAGTGCATCAAGGGTTAGTTGTATTGCATAAGGTATCATGGAATTAGTATGATAGTTTGGTTAACCAAGAAGGTGTGCTTTGAGCCATGATGGCTTGTGAATATAAAAGAAATGTTGGTTAATGATATGAGGATATGATTAGAGTTTCTAAAGCCTAATTTAAGTGGTCTAGTTGATCTAATATGTTAGAAGTACATGAGAAGAAGTGTATCTAGTTGTTTTAGATCTCTATGAGACCTATTAGCAACATGAGGGCCAATAAAGTCTTCATAGTGAAAGTGAATGATTCAAGTTTTCTAAAGCATGGAGGAGGATTATGGAAATTTTTTATGAAGTGTTTGATATGTTTTGGATCATTATTAAGGTCAGGATGGGCCATAAATTCTCATTTGTTGTTTGTTGTGGAAAAAGACCTTGTTACATTAGGTCTCCATAAAACTTAGTGAAGGGGTCAAACCTATTAGTTTTACATGAGTTAATCAAGTGTTGTATGTCTTGTTGAAAATTAATAAGGTATATAGGTCATATTGTTTTGGTGTTTGAAAGGTTTTCATCTTTGGTTAAGGACTATTGTGTTGTAATGATTTTGCATGTAATGTGTGACTTAGTTAGAGCTAATGCATTAGGCCTAGTGAGTGGGTTTGTGCCATTTGAAGTATGGCTGACATAGAGAATGGTTGATTAATATATGATTTTTTTTTATAATTTATAATTTAGTTTTTTTAAAATTATCTAATGTTATTTGGATCACTAAGAAATATGATTGGGTAATTGAAAAGTATAAGAGAGGGCTAATTAGGCTTGTTGGAGCTAGTTATGACTATGGGAAAGTGAAGCGAAGGATATAGATACTTGCATAAGTGTGCAAGGGAATGGAGAGAATAAAAATAACATGTTTAATATGTGTTTAAGGTATGATAGTGATGCTAAAGGTGAAGAGCTAGTGGATTGCTTTGTTTGAAGGCTATTATGCCTATTTGACTAGGTATGCTTATGTGAAGGGTTTGATTGCATATCAAGATAAGAGAGAAGATTAAAAGGGTTTATAATGGATATAAAGCCATTTTATGTTTCCATGTAATTTTTTTAAGGTATTCAAGGGTTTGATTTGCTTTTGTGTTGATGAGATTATTGAGTATAAGTGTTAATCGATTGAAGAAGGAGGGCAAATTTGTGATTGTATAAGAGGTAGATTTGAGAGCTATAGAAGACCATCATAAGTTGTAAGAGGGAAAAAAAGTAAGGTGGAGTTTTGGTTTGTTTATTGAGTGGGCTATTGATTATAAAAGGGATTTGTATCCTCGTATCAAGTTGATGCTTGCTGAATTCTAGGGGTTGGTGTTCCTTGTCAAGTTGTTCCTCAAATAAATCTTGATTGATGCTTTATAAGACTATAGTCCAAGATGTGTTTCCATGGGTTTTATCCCCATGAGGGTTTACCACATAAATATTATGTTCATGTGTCATGTTATTGAGTCATGTTAATATGGATGGTTGGTTATGCTTTGCTATATCTCTAGAGTAGTTTGATTAATGAATGATAAGAGGAATTGAAAGTGAATATTTGTACATAGATTCAGCCCCCCCTCAATGGTTTTGATTAAAATAACTATTGAATCAACTTATCTTTAAATTGAGGTCTTATGTAGGCAATTTAGTAGAGTTTAAGGTAACTTTGGTGATATTAAGGCTATTTTAGAAAAGTTAAGGTATACTTCATAAATGGTAGAGACATTGTTTGGTGATCTCTTGGTATAACATGGTGTTCCATAGTAAATAAGTGGTTCAAGAAACAAATTTTTTAAGATGGAAATATTTAAATTTCAAGAATTTAGATAATTCAAGATAATTTGGGGAAAAATAGGTATTTTCAAAAGCTATGGTAAAGTGTTTCCATGTGTTTTATACTTGTCTAAGGCATGCCTATTAAAAATACCTATTGGAGGTCATTATTGTGTCTCAATAAAACATGATTCAAGTGTGGTAGAGTAAAACTAGGGCAAGAATATGGTCATTATGTTTTCACACACTTTTCTAAGTCTTTTGAGTCAGGTTTAATGTGAAAGTGGTAGTTACAAGAGCCTTACATAGATTGTCGAGGTAGAATAACATAATTTTTCAAGTGATCACATTGGTTCAAAGTGAATGGCGGACCATAAAAATTTATTTCATCTTGATCATGCCAAAATCATGCTTATATAGTATTTTAAGGACAAAAACAAGAAAAAAACCATCAAACTTCTCCATCAGGTCATTGGTAGATAAAGAAGAGCCATTTTCATGAGGTTATTTCATGGGGGAGGAAATGTTTCAAACCAAATTAAATTAGTGTATGTTTATCACCCATATGACCTTAAAACTAATGACATTAGTTTTGGTATTATTGGCCATTTTTTGGCCCACATACCAAGCTTGTGCCTAGATGAATAAGTTGAGTAGAATTATAAAGATTGAAGGTCAAACAATAGTTTTGTGAATAAGTTTTGAAGGGCTTACAAACCTTGGAAAAGCTAAGTATAAAGCCTCATAGGATAACTCTTTACTTTGGAATTCTTTCAACCTTTTCATTGCTAAGATAATTTCTTTTGGGACCCCTTTTTTTTGGCTAAGTGTTGAACTCTTTTAACTGAGTTATCTGAGACAAAGTTTTTGAAGGGATAATTATTTCAAACAAAATGCCTAAAGCAAAAGACAAAGATTGAATTCTTTTAGGGAAATTATTCCATAACAATTTCTATAAAGACCTATTTATTTTGGGAGATTTGTTTTGGGTATTTTGGGCTAAGTATCAAGAATTGTTTAAGGCATTTTGTCTAAAATAAAAGGCCTAAAGGATTTTTTTCTCAAAAAGTGTACCAAGCAAAAGTTCTGAAGGATATCATTTTAAAAGTGAAATGGCTAAGACAATTTTCTTGAAGGGATTTTCTTAGGAAAATGCTTCAATACAAAAAGTTTGAAGGGTGGTTTTTGGAAAAAGTGCCTAAAGACAAAAGGCAAAGGGTCCTTCCCTTCAGAAAGGTATATTTGTAGGATTTCCAAAGGGGAATTTTTTCAAATGTTGAAGGGCACTTTTCTTGACAAAAAGGGGCACTTGAAAATTTGACTATCCATTTCAAAAATTTGAAGGGTCCTTTCCTTTCAGAAAGGAGACTTCTTGTGGGAAAAAGACTTAGGGAAAAAATATAAGGGAATTCCTTTGGGAAAAATCCTTTAGGAAAAAGACCATGAAAGGATGTTTATAAAAGCTCAGAAGTACTTTTCAGAACCCATAGGAAAAATGTATGGGAAAAAGCCTAAAATAATAACGCTGAGAGAAAAGGGTATGAAGATATTCCTTTAGGAGAAAGGGCTAAAAAAATGTCTGTAGAAAATCCTAAACAAAGTACTTGAAGGAGGTTGGCCTACAAAAAAGCTCATATGAAAGTGTCTGAAGGAAATGACCTAAAAGGATTAATGATGTTCACACTAATGTCAAAGTTAAATCTCAAAAAATAGCCATTGGGATTTAAATATTCGATGACAGGCCCACAAATGTTAAAGTTTGAACCATTATAAGTATCCATTTGGATTTGAAAATCCTGAGATGTTTGTGTAGACATTAAAATATGGGTCTCATAAAATAGGAATTTTAGACATAATAAAGATCAAAAGAAGGTACGTAATCAATATACTTACATCGACATAAATGGATATAAGAAAACCAATGTCTTTACATTAGTTTTCCATTGATACGAAAGATTTGGTCCAAGTTTTAAATTATCAGTTGGTATACACAATCAATGGAGAGGCCCTCATCCTTCGACATGGCCATCATCTCTAACAAATAGCCACTTAGAACAAAAGGAACATGGCTTGGTCTAGATTCAAAGATATAGAGATTTCATCCTTATACATGTAAGACAAGACAAAGTGAAGCATCTAAGGAGCTAGCCTCATAAAAAATCCTAGAGATTTAACCTCACTATAGAATACCCATAACCTAAGGTTGTTCTAATATTGTAGCTGGAAGTGAGAGAGACTTAAAAACTCTCCTAAAAGGGTGAAATTCTTGATAGGACCTAAGTTCCCCAAAGCTCTGACACAACTTTTCAAAATTAAGAGCACACATGATTACCTTTGTACAAACAACTTAAACATGTAGAGATAACCAGAAGAACAAATAACTATCAATGAGAAAACACACAGAATATGAGAGGCAACACATAATTATATTCAACTCATTACAAAGGAAATTACAATAAAGAGATCACACTCTTCTTCCACCTCTATGAGGCTTCCTCCTCAAGGGCTCCAAGTAATCTTCCCACCTGAGTAATCTTCTCTCATAGGTCACAACTAACAACTAACACAAGCTGTTGTTCACCTCATTGTACGTCTAGTACAACTGAGTATGAACCAATACTCCAAGTAGATCTCACCATGATCTTGCTCCTTGATATATTACTATCACCTTGATCTTGCTCCCCCACCGATCCTCTTCTGACCCTCGCATACACACATCCCTACAGACAAACCTGATCTTACTTATCACATGTGGATCTCCACCATGATCCTGTAACACCCTGCATATCAAACCTGATCTTACATACATGGGAAATCCTTCTTGATTCCACCATGGGAAGAACTCTCCAAGTTCCACACTTAGTTCTCCATAGTTATTCACTTAACAATACAGCCCATGATTCTATTATATAGATCTCATGCATACAATAACTATACAAGTGGCTCAAAGACTTGAACTGGTCTTCATCATGCAAACTACGCGTTCACTTAACTGACTATTTGTCAACAACAGTTCTGACTGCCACAGGCGATCGATGTCAGTCCCTGCCTTCCTAGAGGTGACCGATGTCGACTGATCTCCTACCAATGCTAGTTGCTTTTGCACTTCCCCTAACCGACGTCGGTTGTGGCCTACTAATGCCAGTGACTGCATATGCTCAGAAACCTCCTATTTGCAATAAGGTGAAGCTTTTAGCTCTACACCCTAACAATTCTAGCCTACAATAGTTTTTGGCATTCCTGGTGGGACATCTTTTGAATAAGATTTCCAAGTTTGATGTTGGTTTGATTAATTTGTAGTTGTTATAGCTTTCATCTTTCAGTATTTAGTGATTTCAAAGAACACTCAACAATCTGGTGGCAGAATAGTAACTATCTTTCAAGCCAAAAGTGACTACAAGATTAACTTCTAGAGGTATTCCTTTTAAATTATTGAATTAACTTTAAACTCAACAAGAAGGTTAAGATTTTGTAGCACTCACCCATATGTAGGAAACTTTCCTCCTAAACCATTTTCAAAATCCACCTTTGCAATAAAATCTTTGTTGGGTCCTTTCACTTCCATGGCAACCCATAGAGCTTTCTTTTTGTGGCTGTCAATGGTCAAAGTCCTTTGGACCTCCACTAGTATGATCCTATTCCAGTGGTAGACCTTAAAAATTTTCCTTATTTCATGGGAGACTAAACTATAATCCCCTTTGCACCTCAGGGATATAGACAACTTTCGAAATCTTCATAACATCAGTGAGGAAAATGTAACTATCAAGTTATTGGCCATCTCTTTCAAGGGTAAGGTGCTAGATAGGTATATAAACCTTAGTGCTAACCCCATTACATCATGGAATCAATTGGGTGATGTATTCTTTAAGATATTTAAGGACAAGAGTGACAACTTATCACTTTCTAAACAAATAATGACAATCAAGAGGGCTCCTTATGAGATTATGTAGGATTTCAGTAATAGGTTTCAAAAGACATTGGATAGAATTCTAGTCTCTATTAGGTCTACACTAAACTATGTTTTCCTTTACTATCTAAAATCTCTTAATAGTGATATTGTGGTAATGATTTAGTGTATGGGAAGAAACACACTACCAAATGCCTATGAGGTGGCAATCAAAGTAGAGAATAGTCTAGTACAAGATAGCAAGCTTACTCCTAGACCACCAATGCCTTTGTTTCCTGAGACTCAACCACCTCCTATTTCTATTCCTCCCCTTATTGTCATTCCCCTATGTTAATCCTTATTTTCATACCTACACCGAAGCAAGAAAAGGTCTCCACTAGTGGATCAAGTGATTCCCAAGAGCAGAAAAACTACCTAGAACTTAAGATCATGCTCCAATCCTTATGAAAGGATGTGTTGAATGTGAATAGGTAGTAGGCTTAGTTTAATAAACCTTATCAAGCTCCATATCAGCCTCAATAACAATCTTATCAAGAAAATAGGTCAACCTACAAAGGAAATTTCCAAGGATAAGGTCAATGATAGGGGAAGCCTAACTATGATATATAAAGTAACTATAATCCAAATGCTATAGGCTCTTCCAACTCCTTTGTTCTAGTTCAAAATAATATGGCTCAAGAGGCTAAAGGGATTATACCTTGGGATCAATCTTTTGGGCAATCCATTATCCCAACTAATGGTTTTAACCAGGCATTCAATGACTAATGGTAGCAAGTTGTTTCTTATGGATATAATCAAGCTCTTATGGCTTAAAACACAAAGATCCCCATGATGACAAAACTAGGACAATCTCCACAAGACCAAGGATCTAATCAAGTACTGAATGAGTTGGATCCTACAATGGTCATCATTGAGCATGAAGAGTGTTATGTACTCAATCAATAGGCTAGTTTTAGCCAAGCATATATTCTAGTGGCATCTAATACAAGATTAAAAAGAAGGAATTTGAGTGATAACCAAGGAACATTCAAATAACCTCCTATCTTTACTCCATTATTTAAGCCTAATGAGCCTACTGTCACTCCAAAGGTTTCAACATCTCCTAAAAATTAGAATCAAAGGACCCTTTTTTATCCACAAAACTCACAAACTCAACAAACAACAATAGTTGCCCCCAAATCATAGGTAAAGGTTGGTGGTATACCAGTTAACATTGTTGAACACATGAAGAAATCTAGTGTGAGTGTACTGATGTGGGACATGTTTTCCATGCCTGGTCAACTTGATATCCTTTAGGAAGGTTTATCCAAGATAGGTGTTACAATAACTACAGGTAAGAAACCAAGTAAAGAAATTGAGGTCCATACTACTACAACCCAAGGTCCTATGGGAGAAGGATCAAGTAAGATGGAAAAAACTCCTCCATTCTACATTTTGTTAATCATTAGTGATTTATTAGGGCATAATTACTTGGTAGATAGTGGACCTAGAACTTTAATAATGCTAAAGTCTATAGTTGATCAGCTAAAACTCAAATATGACCATATACTAAGGGAGTTATTCAACTTGATGGTTCTTCCATAAATCCATCTGGTATTATTTGAGGTCTCATCTTGACCTTGCACACTTGTCTTAGTGTTTCAATGGCTCAAGATGTGTTGATTCTAGAGGTGCCTCCTCATTTTATGTTATGCCTTTCTAGAGAATTCATAGTAAAGATAGGAGGATATCTTGTAGTAGATTGGTCATACATGGCATTCAGAACAAGGTATGGGACTAAGGTATCAATCAAGGCTGAGCTCATGACACAATTTCACATTGAACCCCATCAACTAGATAACATAAACATAAATTGTACTATCCTTGATGAAGATGAATTTACAATTGGTCAAGAACTAAATACTTATCCTAAGAAGATTCTATAATTATTCTTGGATGAGATATGGGGGGGGAGGATAATCAATTTCTCAACCCTTTAAAAGGTGTTGAAGAAAGAGACATGGGTGTCTATTTACTGCATGAAGAAAATCAACTCATGCCCTCCATATTTGGACCTAAAGAAGACCTCAATGTTATGTGAAAGTTGTTCTTTGATGGTTCAAGGAGAAAAAATGGATTAGGTGTAGGGGTAATCCTAGTTTACCCTTTAGATGATAAGTATTTCTCTTCTTATAGGTTCCATTTCAGTTATTCCTCTAATGTAGTAAAATATGAAAGCTTAATACATGGCCTTTAGTGGGCTAGTAAGAGGGAAATCAAGTAGTTACAAGTATATGGAGATAGTGAGTTGATAGTGCATTATGTCAGAGGCCTAAACATCACAAAGAATCCTTTGATGACATCCTATAAACATAGAGTGTGGGATATGCTTGAAGACTTTGAGGCCTTCCATATATAAATAGTGCCTATGAATCAAAATCATTATGTTGATAGGTTGGTAGTTATGGGGGCCTAGTTTGATATCCCAAATGAGTTGAATAATCCCAAAGTACAACCACATGTTAAATTAGTAGTGATACCATCAATGCTAGATAATGAGGCTCATTGGTAGGTCTTTGATAGTGTTAAATAGATTGCTTGTTTCTTGTAGTAGGAGGTAGAGTTTTCCCAATGAACCAAGTTAAATTTAAACATCATTATGAGGATCAAATTGTTCACCTAAGGTCTAACAAACTTCCTAAGGGGTTGGTCACCCTTGAAAGTCTTTTCCATGAGGGAGACCAAATGAGGAAAGACAAGGTAGTGATGTCAAGTAATGAGGATAACTATGAAAGAGTCCTTATTTTTAAGGACAAGCTCCTCAAGCTTGGGAAAGTAAGTAATGAGGTAGAAAGCCATGCTTTCATTAAACTTTGTAAGGGATATTAAAACATCTTCACTTGGGAATATAGTGATTTGAGAGGCTTTGATCCTAAGCTACCCCAACACACTATAGAATTGGAGGCCAATGCTAGGCCTGTAAGGTAGAAGCAAAGGATTATCAATACAAAAATTGAAGATATAATGAGGAAATAATTGACCAAATTGATTGAATCCAATATCATTTTTCCCATCAAACACTCTTCATGGATAGCCAATTTGGTACCTGTAAGGAAGATGAATGGTGATATCTAATTATGTGTTGACTTTAGAGACTTGAATAGGATCTCTTTGAAATATCACTACCCCTTACCATCCATAGAGTAACTCCTTTAAATGGTTGCTAGTTCATAATGCTTCTCTCTTTTGGATGGATACTTGAGATATAACCAGGTGCTGGTAAGAGAAGAAGATCAATACAAAACTAATTTCATCGTAAAGTGGGTCACATATGCTTATCAGAAGATGCCTTTTGGCCTATCAAATATTGGGGCCACTTTTTAAAGAGCAATGGACATGGCCTTCCAAGGATTACTAAATCGGATGGTGATTGTCTACTTGAATGACAAATAGTTTTCTCCAAGAGGGCCAGTGATCACTTAGATCACCTAAGATTGATTTTTGAAAGATGCATGGAATTTGGAATCTATTTGAATCATAAGAAATGTGTGTTTATTGTCCATGAGGGCAAACTCTTAGGACATATTGTCTCAAAATAGGGATTAGCTATTGATCCTAATAGAATAATTGCCATCTTGGCCTTATCTTTACCAAATCATAAGAAGGGACTCCAAAGTTTCCTTGGGAAAATAAACTTTGTGAGAAGGTTTATATCTAGTTTTGCAAACATGGTCAAACCCATCACTACCATACTGAAGAAGAACCAAGTATTCACTTGGTCGAATGAAGGTAAATCAACATTTGAGGCTATCACATAAGCCATTACCCAAGCACCCACACTCATGAATCCTAAATTTATCAAGAGATTTCATATTATATGACTTTGTTAATATTGACAATATATCATCTATGCTGATGCAAAAGAATGGTGAAGGACTTGAGTAACCAATAGCATTTTTTATTTATGGGCTTGAGGGATAGGAGGTGAAGTATACTTTAATATATAAAAAAGACCTTTTAGTGGTAAGAAGCCTTAAAATTTTTAGGCCAATGCTCTCTAATAGAAAAATCTATCTTATGGTGTCTCATCCTGGAGTGAGAGACTTCCTTCTTAACAAATACTTGAATGAAAACAGAGTTGGTTGGATTA